>JAVKPL010006867.1:0-27788 GCA_032173675.1 Gastrolobium villosum
AATTATTTACCGTAAAAAAATATTTCCCAAAGAAGTAAGTTTTCAAGACATCCTCTAGTGTGAACAAAAAGCTGAGATTTAAGGAGAATGCGACACCTCAGCTAACTTTCCAAAATTTGGTTCTACTTTCTATATAGTAAGATGGTTAAGTTTTATCAGCACTACAACTATTTTTAATACATTCAATGAATACTAGAAACTTTCCAAAATTTGGTTCAACTTTCTATATAGTAAGATGGTTAAGTTTCCAAAACAACCCGTATCAGCACTACAACTATTTTTAATACATTCAATGAATACATAGAAAATTTCAAAACATCTTTTAATTATTTTAACTTTTCCAACCCATTTCACGTTGAAAGTTTAAATTTTGAATCCAGAATCGAGAAGCCCATTAATACATCTGTCTGCCACCTATAAAAAATAATTGTACAGACTATTTACTTTTGTTTCAAAAAAAATTATTTACCGTAAAAAAATATTTCCCAAAGAAGTAAGTTTTCAAGACATCCTCTAGTGTGAACAAAAAGCTGAGATTTAAGGAGAATGCGACACCTCAGCTAACTTTCCAAAATTTGGTTCTACTTTCTATATAGTAAGATGGTTAAGTTTCCAAAACAACCCGTATCAGCACTACAACTATTTTTAATACATTCAATGAATACATAGAAAATTTCAAAACATCTTTTAATTATTTTAACTTTTCCAACCCATTTCACGTTGAAAGTTTAAATTTTGAATCCAGAATCGAGAAGCCCATTAATACATCTGTCTGCCACCTATAAAAAATAATTGTACAGACTATTTACTTTTGTTTCAAAAAAAATTATTTACCGTAAAAAAATATTTCCCAAAGAAGTAAGTTTTCAAGACATCCTCTAGTGTGAACAAAAAGCTGAGATTTAAGGAGAATGCGACACCTCAGCTAACTTTCCAAAATTTGGTTCTACTTTCTATATAGTAAGATGGTTAAGTTTCCAAAACAACCCGTATCAGCACTACAACTATTTTTAATACATTCAATGAATACATAGAAAATTTCAAAACATCTTTTAATTATTTTAACTTTTCCAACCCATTTCACGTTGAAAGTTTAAATTTTGAATCCAGAATCGAGAAGCCCATTAATACATCTGTCTGCCACCTATAAAAAATAATTGTACAGACTATTTACTTTTGTTTCAAAAAAAATTATTTACCGTAAAAAAATATTTCCCAAAGAAGTAAGTTTTCAAGACATCCTCTAGTGTGAACAAAAAGCTGAGATTTAAGGAGAATGCGACACCTCAGCTAACTTTCCAAAATTTGGTTCTACTTTCTATATAGTAAGATGGTTAAGTTTCCAAAACAACCCGTATCAGCACTACAACTATTTTTAATACATTCAATGAATACATAGAAAATTTCAAAACATCTTTTAATTATTTTAACTTTTCCAACCCATTTCACGTTGAAAGTTTAAATTTTGAATCCAGAATCGAGAAGCCCATTAATACATCTGTCTGCCACCTATAAAAAATAATTGTACAGACTATTTACTTTTGTTTCAAAAAAAATTATTTACCGTAAAAAAATATTTCCCAAAGAAGTAAGTTTTCAAGACATCCTCTAGTGTGAACAAAAAGCTGAGATTTAAGGAGAATGCGACACCTCAGCTAACTTTCCAAAATTTGGTTCTACTTTCTATATAGTAAGATGGTTAAGTTTCCAAAACAACCCGTATCAGCACTACAACTATTTTTAATACATTCAATGAATACATAGAAAATTTCAAAACATCTTTTAATTATTTTAACTTTTCCAACCCATTTCACGTTGAAAGTTTAAATTTTGAATCCAGAATCGAGAAGCCCATTAATACATCTGTCTGCCACCTATAAAAAATAATTGTACAGACTATTTACTTTTGTTTCAAAAAAAATTATTTACCGTAAAAAAATATTTCCCAAAGAAGTAAGTTTTCAAGACATCCTCTAGTGTGAACAAAAAGCTGAGATTTAAGGAGAATGCGACACCTCAGCTAACTTTCCAAAATTTGGTTCTACTTTCTATATAGTAAGATGGTTAAGTTTCCAAAACAACCCGTATCAGCACTACAACTATTTTTAATACATTCAATGAATACATAGAAAATTTCAAAACATCTTTTAATTATTTTAACTTTTCCAACCCATTTCACGTTGAAAGTTTAAATTTTGAATCCAGAATCGAGAAGCCCATTAATACATCTGTCTGCCACCTATAAAAAATAATTGTACAGACTATTTACTTTTGTTTCAAAAAAAATTATTTACCGTAAAAAAATATTTCCCAAAGAAGTAAGTTTTCAAGACATCCTCTAGTGTGAACAAAAAGCTGAGATTTAAGGAGAATGCGACACCTCAGCTAACTTTCCAAAATTTGGTTCTACTTTCTATATAGTAAGATGGTTAAGTTTCCAAAACAACCCGTATCAGCACTACAACTATTTTTAATACATTCAATGAATACATAGAAAATTTCAAAACATCTTTTAATTATTTTAACTTTTCCAACCCATTTCACGTTGAAAGTTTAAATTTTGAATCCAGAATCGAGAAGCCCATTAATACATCTGTCTGCCACCTATAAAAAATAATTGTACAGACTATTTACTTTTGTTTCAAAAAAAATTATTTACCGTAAAAAAATATTTCCCAAAGAAGTAAGTTTTCAAGACATCCTCTAGTGTGAACAAAAAGCTGAGATTTAAGGAGAATGCGACACCTCAGCTAACTTTCCAAAATTTGGTTCTACTTTCTATATAGTAAGATGGTTAAGTTTCCAAAACAACCCGTATCAGCACTACAACTATTTTTAATACATTCAATGAATACATAGAAAATTTCAAAACATCTTTTAATTATTTTAACTTTTCCAACCCATTTCACGTTGAAAGTTTAAATTTTGAATCCAGAATCGAGAAGCCCATTAATACATCTGTCTGCCACCTATAAAAAATAATTGTACAGACTATTTACTTTTGTTTCAAAAAAAATTATTTACCGTAAAAAAATATTTCCCAAAGAAGTAAGTTTTCAAGACATCCTCTAGTGTGAACAAAAAGCTGAGATTTAAGGAGAATGCGACACCTCAGATAACTTTCCAAAATTTGGTTCTACTTTCTATAAGTAAGATGGTTAATTTTAATGATATATTGTGACATGAAAATTTCAAAACATCTTACGTGAATCGAGAAGCCCATTAATACATCCTGCCACCTATAAAAAATAATTGTAGTGTCAAAAAAAAAAGCTGAGATTTAAGGAGAATGCGACCTATAACACCTCAAATATTTAAATGTGTATTTTAATGTTATTTTGTGAAATGAAAGTTGATGGATTAGTGAAAATCCAAGGATTATGGCCAAAAAGGGCAAAAGGGCAAAATTGTAATTTGCCAACCGTGTGTTAGGAGTCTTAAATACTGAGTTAGAGATTTCAAATGACAAAAGTAAGGTTGGAAATGGAATCAGGGCGAAAAATTGAGTAAATAGGCAAATTTGGGAAAAATCGATGAATAGTGATTTTTAAGTGTTAAAATACTGAGTTGTGAGTGTACCAATAGGTGTGAAATTTTTATCATTATTTTGGAGAAAGAAAAATATGTCATGAACTGGAAAAATAATTAGATTAAGGAATTGTAATCGGAAATTTTATCGGAGTAAAAGTTAGATCGCGTGTGGGACCCGTGTGACCGAAGTCACTTGGCCCCACCTCCCTTTTTCTTCTTCTTTCCTTCCTTCTTCCTCCATTTCCCGTGCGCACCATTCTGTGAGGAAAAGAGACCCAAAAACCTCCATTCTCCATTTTCTTCCCATTTCTTCGTTTCTCCACCGAATCACTTGGTTTTGGTGTTGAAATATATCGTAAACAACCTTCCAAAGCCATTGGTAGCATCTAGAAGTCTTGAATCCATCTCTTTGGCCACGTTTTAAGCAAAGTCAGATCCGACCCATATGAGTTTTTGAAGATTTCTTGGAGTTTTGAACTTCAAATGGTTTAGTGAAGCCTTGGTGGTGATCATACTACTCATTGTAAGTATATTTGTGGTCTCTTTATAGTTGATTCCATAGATCTATGAATATGTGTTCAAATCTTTGATTTTAGATGTGTGATGATAGAGAGCCCAAATGGAAAAATGCTATTAGATGAAAAGGCCTTAGAATCATGTTTGTAAGCTAGAAATGCTATGTTAAATTTTGGTGAAAAATCTAGGTTTTTAACTTAGAGAATTTTGAGGAAATTTGATGAAAAATGAGTTTTTGTGTAATTGGAATTTAATGATTGTTGTAGGGTGCCTCACACGGTTGGAATTGTGAAAAGTTGATTTGGAGCATACGTTTGGAACGGATTGCTAAGCATTAAGGTAAACTCTTGGAACTTGGGTTTAATCCCTAGTGAGCTCCACCACACCTAGAGGAAGGTTGTGGTTGGACGATGTAGTTATGACATGATGTGTTTGTATGCTTGTATGCATATTGCTTGTATTGTGTGAAATTGTGTGGTCACTGATCAGTTGACAAGTGGAGTTTGGTCATCCGCTGGATTCATCCTTGTGAGAATGCCAGTCGGGTATTGCCGTGGAGTCGACTCTGGGAGCGGCGCCAGGATGATCCAAACGTGGGACGTCCGCCGGATAGGGCTCATGAGGAGTTCCGGTTGGGTATTGCCATGGAGTCTTCTCAACCATGGGAGAGGCGCCAGGACTGTCCAGGGAGTTATATGATGGAGTCCTTGAACATGAATCCATGAGTGGATGTTCTTGGGTGTCTCCAGGAGGATGGTGATATTGTTTTACTTGCATGCCATATTATGTCATTTTGATACATTTTAGTGAGCCATGGAGTGGAGAGAGCCTCTAGCTCCATTGGTTTACTGAGATATATCCGTATATCTCACCCCGTGTTTGGGGGACCACATTTCAGGTCACTATGAGCCGGGAGGAGCTTCGGGCAAGAAGCCCGTATAGTGGACGTTGGATTGGGATGCGGTGCATTTGGATTGCATGGCTTTTTGGAGGAGTTTATGGAGTGCACATAGCATACCATTAGTATTTTGAGACTTAGGTCATGAACATATTGCATGATGCCATTTTCCATGCTTTTGTTAGTGTTCATGGTCATATGCTAAGTCTTGTTTATGTTTTATTATTCATGGCTTGGATAACTGTATATTTTGAGTGAGCATGGGACTTGTCCATTGCCACATTCATAGCCTTGAAGCATTGATGTGTAATGTTGTAAAAATGGTCCATAATTACATGTAAATGGCCATTATTTTGAGAATGTTGTAAATGATGTTTAACTTAAGGAAAATGCATGATGGAAGGGCCTAGAGCCAACATTAGGACATGATTATGTGTTATGTGGAGTACCAAGGGGTTAGGGATGGATTACACACCCTTTTTGGGGCTCAAAACTGCTGTAATCTGTCATTTTGCTGCATAGTAATCGATTACCCAAGCATGGTAATCGATTACCATGCAACAGGGGACGAAAAATTAGCTACTGTCTGCACTGGTAATCGATTACTGGCCTTTGGTAATCGATTACCATGTGAGGTAATCGATTACCCAAAGATGGTAATCGATTACCAGAACAGAGGAATGAGAAAATTGGCTACTGCCTCATTTTTGACAGGTGCTAATCGATTACCACCCACTGGTAATCGATTACCACAGTGTAATTTTTGAAAATTCAGGTTTTTCTAGACTAAAAGAAAGGGGCTTAACTTGATGGGTAGAACTCCAAATGATACGTGGTTTGAAACCACGCGTAGACAACGTAAAGGACCACAACTTGGTAAAATATGAGAGTAAGATGGTGAGTTTAAATGAATTGTATAAAGAGGAGAATGAATGATGTTAGTAAAGATGTATGCTTCCGCAATTGCTTTTACAATTATAGTGTGGTTTTAATTGATTACGGAAAATGTTTTGAAATAAAAGAAAGGAATATGTAAAAAGAAAAAATTGCCCGTAAATTAATTAACCTAATCACTGTGATTGTAACTGCGCTTAATATCATAATCAATGTTAACAATACCGGTGTACAACGGGCTGTTACATTTTATGGTATCAGAGCAGTTTTGTTTAGGGAACTCTGATTGTTTGTGTATGTTGTATCTTGTGTGTCATAGCTATCTGTGAACTATTTATGATTAATGTATATGTGATTCCTCAGTGTGGGTCTGATCAACTCATTCCTTTGTGTTACATGTACAGATATCATGAGTAGGGCACGAGGTCGCCGTGGGGCACGTGGTGCAGGTCCTTTGCCACCGGATCCGATCACTGCAGCACTGAATGCTCTGCAGGCGGAAACGGCTGCAAATAGAAATATGACTGAGAACCTGATGAAAGCTAATCAGGATATGATGCAGGCCTTTATGGCTGAGATGAGGGCGGATAGAGGTCGTCCTAGGAGGGAGAATACACCTCCACATACGGCTACGGTGACTCCTACACCGACGCCATCTGTTACTCCTCAACAGGGGGAGAGTGGGGCTAGTCACCACACTGGTGAGGCTAGTCATCATACTACTACTGATCCGAGCTATATTCCTGATCCGTCATCTGTTGCCCAATCTACTGGGGCTGCTGGGCAGGTGCTTGATAATGCTGATGATGAGCGTAGGCTCATATCCTTTAAGAAACATAAGCCACCCGCATTTCTGGGGTCAAGGGACCCAAAGGAGGTCACTGCTTGGTTGAGGGGTATGGACAAGATTTTTCAGGTTATGAGGTGCCAAGATCCTCAGAAGTTATTGTATTCTGTTTATATGCTGGAGGGTGATGCCCAGGAGTGGTGGGACAATGTGTCTCGCCCGTTTGTTATTCAGGGAGAGGTCCTTACTTGGACTATGTTTGAAGGATTATTTCATGAAGAATATTTTCCCCGCGATGTTCGGGAGGCAAAGCAAGGTGAATTTGATAATCTGGTACAGGGAGTGATGACTGTTGATGCCTATGTGGCGAAATTTAATGAGCTTGTCAAGTTTGCTAACTATGGAGGTACTCTACCTACTCCGGAATTCTTGTCAGCTAAATTTCAAAGAGGGCTGAGTGAGAAGATTGCTAAGAGGATGTCAAATACTGCGGTGAGAAACTTTGCTGATTTGGTGACCCAGTGCAAAAGGGTCGAGACTGTTTATGGGAGGTATCCGAAATCTGATTCGGGAAAAGAGCAAGATGTTAAGAGGACACCTGGTCCTTCTGGTAATACTAACAGGGGAGGATTTAATAATAATAGAGGAGGTTTCAATAATAACAATAGAGGTAGGGGGTTGCATGTAAGGCAGCCTCCTGGTCAGTTCAAGAGGGGTGGAAGTAATGATGGTGGTGGTGCTTCGAACAGATATTTTACCCCACAATGTGGGAAGTGTGGGAAATACCACAGAGGTGTATGTGGTGCTGGTACGTCGAATTGTTTTAGATGTGGTCAGAGTGGCCACTTTGCTAGAAATTGTACATCTTCTTCGGGGCAGGCTGCGAATCTGCAGGCCTTGCCGCCAGCTACTACTACTACTGCTGCTCCTATTGCTGTTGTTCCTACTGTGGGACGAGTTTATACTACTAATGCGCAGCGTACTGAGAAGGCTCCGAATTTGGTTAAAGGTATAATTTTTCTATCTAATGTTGATTTATCTGTATTGTTTGATTCGGGAGCAACACATTCATTTGTGGCGGACTATGTGGCTAAGGCGTTGGACTTAAAGGTAACACGGATGGTTCCTCCGATGCGTATTACTACTGCCACAGGCGAGGTTAGTGAGTCGTCCTGGATTTGCGAGGATGTGAAGTTCACTTATTTAGGCAGGGGTTATACCATTGATTTAATTATCTTACCCCTGGCCTCTGTCAATTTAATTTTGGGGATGGATTGGTTGTCTCGGAACTGCGCAATGATTGATTGCTGCGGGAAGAGGTTGTTGTTATCTCACGAGAGGCCGTCTGTTTGTCCGTCTCTATATTTGTCTGTAAGTCAAACTGTGAAAGCCTTGAAGGCTGGAGATTTGGGTTATGTTTTGTTGGGCGGATTGGTGGGTGATAAAAAGGAGGAGATTTCTGCTATTCCAGTTGTTAATGAGTTTGAGGATGTATTTCCGGATGAGATACCGGAATTTCCACCTGAGAGAGAGATTGAATTCTCGATTGATTTATTGCCTGGTGTGGGGCCGATCTCCTTGGCTCCATATCGGATGTCGCCACTTGAGTTGGCTGAGTTGAAGAAACACATTGAAGAATTGTCCGCGAAGAATTTCATTAGGCCGAGTGTGTCTCCGTGGGGAGCACCGGTGATATTTGTAAAGAAAAAGGATGGTAGCATGAGATTGTGCACTGACTACCGACAGCTGAATAAAGTGACTATAAAGAACCGGTACCCATTACCGCGTATTGATGATTTATTAGATCAGTTGAGGGGTGCCTGTGTATTTTCAAAGATCGATCTCCGGTCCGGATATCACCAGATTCGGATTAAACCGGAGGATGTACCTAAAACAGCTTTCCGATCCAGATATGGACATTTTGAGTATCAAGTTATTCCTTTTGGGCTTACTAATGCCCCGGCGGTGTTCATGGACTATATGAACCGCATTTTCAAACCGTATTTGGACCAGTTTGTAATTGTTTTTATTGATGACATTTTGATCTACTCTAAGAGTAAGGAGGAGCACGTCGACCATTTGAGGACTGTGTTGCAGGTGTTGAAAGACAAGAAACTGTATGCTAAACCGTCTAAGTGTGAATTCTGGTTATCTGAGGTGCAATTTTTGGGGCATGTTATTTCTGCAAGTGGTGTTGCAGTGGATCCAAGCAAGATTGAAGCGGTGAGTGACTGGGAAAGACCTAAGACTGTGACAGAAATTAGAAGTTTTCTGGGGCTTGCTGGCTATTATCGCCGATTTATTCAGGGATTTTCTGCAATGGTTCTACCGTTGACTCGATTAACACGAAAGGATACTCCTTTTGTGTGGACCCAGGAATGTGAGGACTGCTTTCTGCTACTTAAAGAGAAATTGACTACTGCTCCGGTGTTGACTCTACCTGATCCGGAGGGTGAGTTTGTATTATATTGTGACGCTTCTAAGAAAGGTTTAGGGAGCGTGCTGATGCAGGAAGGAAAAGTTATTGCATATGCGTCTAGGCAGTTGAGGCCGCATGAAGAAAATTATCCGACGCATGACTTGGAATTGGCTGCGATTGTTTTTGCCTTGAAAATTTGGAGGCATTTTCTGTATGGGATGAAGTTTGCTGTGTTTAGCGACCATAAAAGCTTGAAATATTTATTTGATCAGAAGGAGCTGAATATGAGGCAGCGTAGATGGGTTGAATTTTTGAAAGATTATGACTTTGAGTTGAAATACCACCCAGGAAAGGCCAATGTTGTGGCAGATGCATTGAGTAGGAAGTCTGTTAATTTATCTCATATGATGATGTGGGACAATGAAGTGATTGAGCAATTCCGTGATATGAAAATAACGGATTTCTTTGCAGGAAGAATGTGTGACATGGAGTTGACTCGGATTGAGAACGAGCTGCACGAGAAGATTAAAGAGACTCAAATCAGAAATGAAAGTATAAAGTATTTGAAAGGCCAGAGTGGCATATCTGTTAATGAACAAGGACTTTTGTTATATCAGGGCAGGATTGTTGTGCCCAAGGAACTTGCAGAGGAAGTTATGACTGAGGCCCATAAGGGTCAATATTCTATCCACCCAGGTGCCACAAAGATGTACCAAGATTTGAAAGTTAAGTTCTGGTGGCCTGGTATGAAAAGAGATGTTGCCGAGTACGTGTCTAAGTGCTTGGTGTGTCAGAAAGTGAAAATAGAGCATCAGAAACCTGCTGGATTACTTCAGCCGCTGGATATACCGGAATGGAAATGGGAGAGTATTTCAATGGATTTTGTTGTTGGATTGCCGAGAACTCAAGCTGGTTATAACTCGATTTGGGTTATTGTGGACCGACTTACGAAGTCTGCACATTTTCTACCAGTACGAGTAGACTACACCACAGAGAAGTTGGCTACACTGTATGTAAAGGAGATTGTTAGACTCCATGGGATACCGATTAGCATTGTGAGTGATCGGGACCCGAAGTTTACTTCACGATTTTGGGGAGCTTTGCAGCAGGCTTTTGGCACTCAGCTCCGGCTGAGCACTGCTTATCACCCGCAGACTGATGGTCAGACTGAGAGGACCATACAGACACTTGAGGATATGTTGAGAGCTTGTACACTGGAACAGGGTAATGCTTGGGATAAGTATTTACCACTGGTGGAGTTTTCTTATAATAACAGTTTTCATTCCAGTCTGGGTATGGCACCATACGAGGTTTTATATGGCAGGAGGTGTCGTACGCCCACTTGTTGGACTGAGGTAGGCGATAAAGAAAGATTTGGTCCGGATTTTGTGCAGGAAACAACAGTGCAAATTGAAATGATCAGAGAGAAATTGAAACAGGCACAGAATCGGCAGAAAAGCTATTATGACAATAAGCATAGACCGCTGGAATTTGAGGAAGGTGACCATGTTTTTGTACGTTTGTCGCCGGTCACAGGTGTTGGCCGTGCGTTGGGCGTGAGGAAGCTGAGTCCACGATTCATTGGGCCATATCAGATTATGAAAAGAGTAGGATTGGTGGCCTATCAGCTTGCCTTACCCCCGCAGTTGTCTAATTTACATGATGTCTTTCATGTGTCGCAGTTGCGACGTTATGTTCCGGATGAGTCACATATTGTGATGCCGGATAATATTGAAATTAGGGAGAACTTGAAGACTCCCATCGGTCCTATTGCAGTTTTGGATCGCAGTGAAAAGCGATTGAGAAGTAAAGTGATTCCCATGCTGAAGATTCAGTGGGAAGGCCGCACACCTGAGGAGGCTACTTGGGAGCGGGAGGACGAGATTCTCCGGCTGTATCCTGAGTTAGTGAGCAGGTATGATTTAATTTTGCGGACAAAATTTCAAAAAGGTGGGGTGAATATAACACCTCAAATATTTTAAATGTGTATTTTAATGTCATATTGTGAAATGAAAGTTGATGGATTAGTGAAAATCAAGGATTATGGCCAAAAAGGGCAAGAAGGGCAAAATTGTAATTTGCCAACCGTGTGTTAGGAGGCTTAAATACTGAGTTAGAGATTTCAAATGACAAAAGTAAGGTTGAAAATGGAATCAGGGCGAAAAATTGAGTAAATAGGCAAATTTGGGAAAAATCGATGAATAGTGATTTTTAAGTGTTAAAATACTGAGTTGTGAGTGTACCAATAGGTGTGAAATTTTTATCATTATTTTGGAGAAAGAAAAATATGTCATGGACTGGAAAAATAATTAGATTAAGGAATTGTAATCGGAAATTTTATCGGAGTAAAAGTTAGATCGCGTGTGGGACCCGTGTGACCGAAGTCACTTGGCCCCACCTCCCTTTTTCTTCTTCTTTCCTTCCTTCTTCCTCCATTTCCCGTGCGCACCATTCTGTGAGGAAAAGAGACCCAAAAACCTCCATTCTCCATTTTCTTCCCATTTCTTCGTTTCTCCACCGAATCACTTGGTTTTGGTGTTGAAATCTATCGTAAACAACCTTCCAAAGCCATTGGTAGCATCTAGAAGTCTTGAATCCATCTCTTTGGCCACGTTTTAAGCAAAGTCAGATCCGACCCATATGAGTTTTTGAAGATTTCTTGGAGTTTTGAACTTCAAATGGTTTAGTGAAGCCTTGGTGGTGATCATACTACTCATTGTAAGTATATTTGTGGTCTCTTTATAGTTGATTCCATAGATCTATGAATATGTGTTCAAATCTTTGATTTTAGATGTGTGATGATAGAGAGCCCAAATGGAAAAATGCTATTAGATGAAAAGGCCTTAGAATCATGTTTGTAAGCTAGAAATGCTATGTTAAATTTTGGTGAAAAATCTAGGTTTTTAACTTAGAGAATTTTGAGGAAATTTGATGAAAAATGAGTTTTTGTGTAATTGGAATTTAATGATTGTTGTAGGGTGCCTCACACGGTTGGAATTGTGAAAAGTTGATTTGGAGCATACGTTTGGAACGGATTGCTAAGCATTAAGGTAAACTCTTGGAACTTGGGTTTAATCCCTAGTGAGCTCCACCACACCTAGAGGAAGGTTGTGGTTGGACGATGTAGTTATGACATGATGTGTTTGTATGCTTGTATGCATATTGCTTGTATTGTGTGAAATTGTGTGGTCACTGATCAGTTGACAAGTGGAGTTTGGTCATCCGCTGGATTCATCCTTGTGAGAATGCCAGTCGGGTATTGCCGTGGAGTCGACTCTGGGAGCGGCGCCAGGATGATCCAAACGTGGGACGTCCGCCGGATAGGGCTCATGAGGAGTTCCGGTTGGGTATTGCCATGGAGTCTTCTCAACCATGGGAGAGGCGCCAGGACTGTCCAGGGAGTTATATGATGGAGTCCTTGAACATGAATCCATGAGTGGATGTTCTTGGGTGTCTCCAGGAGGATGGTGATATTGTTTTACTTGCATGCCATATTATGTCATTTTGATACATTTTAGTGAGCCATGGAGTGGAGAGAGCCTCTAGCTCCATTGGTTTACTGAGATATATCCGTATATCTCACCCCGTGTTTGGGGGACCACATTTCAGGTCACTATGAGCCGGGAGGAGCTTCGGGCAAGAAGCCCGTATAGTGGACGTTGGATTGGGATGCGGTGCATTTGGATTGCATGGCTTTTTGGAGGAGTTTATGGAGTGCACATAGCATACCATTAGTATTTTGAGACTTAGGTCATGAACATATTGCATGATGCCATTTTCCATGCTTTTGTTAGTGTTCATGGTCATATGCTAAGTCTTGTTTATGTTTATTATTCATGGCTTGGATAACTGTATATTTTGAGTGAGCATGGGACTTGTCCATTGCCACATTCATAGCCTTGAAGCCTTGATATGTATTGTTGTAAAAATGGTCCATATATGCATGTAAATGGCCATTATTTTGAGAATGTTGTAAATGGATGTTAAACTTAAGGAAAATGCATGATGGAAGGGCCTAGAGCCAACATTAGGACATGATTATGTGTTATGTGGAGTACCAAGGGGTTAGGGATGGATTACACACCCTTTTTGGGGCTCAAAACTGCTGTAATCTGTCATTTTGCTGCATAGTAATCGATTACCCAAGCATGGTAATCGATTACCATGCAACAGGGGACGAAAAATTAGCTACTGTCTGCACTGGTAATCGATTACTGGCCTTTGGTAATCGATTACCATGTGAGGTAATCGATTACCCAAAGATGGTAATCGATTACCAGAACAGAGGAATGAGAAAATTGGCTACTGCCTCATTTTTGACAGGTGCTAATCGATTACCACCCACTGGTAATCGATTACCACAGTGTAATTTTTGAAAATTCAGGTTTTTCTAGACTAAAAGAAAGGGGCTTAACTTGATGGGTAGAACTCCAAATGATACGTGGTTTGAAACCACGCGTAGACAACGTAAAGGACCACAACTTGGTAAAATATGAGAGTAAGATGGTGAGTTTAAATGAATTGTATAAAGAGGAGAATGAATGATGTTAGTAAAGATGTATGCTTCCGCAATTGCTTTTACAATTATTGTAACAGCCCGTTACGTACCGGTATTGTTAACATTAATTATGATATTAAGCACAGTTACAATCACAGTAGTTGGATTAATTAAATTACGGGCAAAATTTTTCTTTCTTTTATCATATTCCTTTTCATAACCATAATCTTTTCCGTAATCAATTAAAACAACGCTATAATTGTAAATGCAATACGCGGAAGCATTCAGCTTAACAACACCACTAATCTTCGTTTTTATTCAACTCATTTAAACTTATCCCATTCCTTTAATATCTTACCAAGTTCTAGCCCTTTACATAAGCTACGCGGGGTTTCAAACCACGAATCATTTGGAGTTCTACCCAACAAGTTATGCCCCTTTCTTTAAGTCAAGAAAAACCTGAATTTTCAAAAATTGCACTGTGGTAATCGATTACCAGTGGGTGGTAATCGATTACCACCTGTCAAAAATGAGGCAGTAGCCAAATTTTGACCTCCTCTGTTCTGGTAATCGATTACCAACCTTGGGTAATCGATTACCTCACATGGTAATCGATTACCAAGCCTCAGTAATCGATTACCAGTGAAGACAGTAGCCAATTTTCGTCCCCTGTTGCATGGTAATCGATTACCATGCTTGGGTAATCGATTACTATGCAGTAAAAATGACAGATTACAGCATTTTAAGCCCAAGAAAGGTTGTGTAATCCATCCCAAACATCCTAATACTCCACACAACACTTAAACACATCCTAATGTAGGCTCTAGGCCCTTCAAACATGCATTTTCATTCAATTATGCATCATTTACAAAGTCTTTAATATAAAGGTCATTTTACATCCAAATTGGACCATTTTACAACATGTTTGCCAAAGCTTCAATTACAATGAATGTGGCAATGGACAAGTCCCATGCTCACTCAAATATACAATAGGTTCCAAAGTTATACTTATACATCATATTGAAGAATCCTACATGTAGTCATGAACATACAAAGCATGGCATTTTCAACATGCACAAGTTCATGATCTAAGACTAAAGCATACATCATATGCAATGTGTGTCCCAACCAAGTCCTCAACATGCTGTGCCTCCAATATGCACCTCATGCTCCACTCTTCCAGGCTCAACCTAACCTGAAATGATGCCCCACAACACGGGGTGAGATATATACATATATCTCAGTAAACCAAGGGCCCTGGAGGTTTCTCCACCCCATGGCTCACTCAATGTGCAAATATAACATCATACAATATGCAAGCAATGCAATATCACCCACCAACTGGAGACAACCCGAGAACATCCACTCATGGATTCATGTTCAAGGACTCCATCATATAACTCCCGAGACAGTCCTGGCGCCTCTCCCATGGTTGAGAAGACTCCATGGCAATACCCAACCGGAACTCCTCATGAGCCCTATCCGGCGGACGTCCCCCGCTTGGATCATCCTGATGTCGCTCCCAGAGTCAACACCATGGCATTCCAACTGGCATTCTCCCGTAGGATGAACCCAGCGGATGTCCAAACCAACACACGTCAACTGGCCAGTGACCAAACAATTCTCACAAAATCAAGCAATATGCATACAAGCACACAATCACACAATGTCATAACCACATAATCCAACCACAACCATCCACTAGGTGTGGTGGAGCACACAAGGGCTAAACCCCAGTTCCAAAGGTTACCTCAATACCGAGCCCATGCTCCAAACGTAAGCTCCAAGCTTACCCGCTTCCAAAGCGTCCAAGAGAGGCAACCTAGATAATCCACAACATGATTATCAAATCATTTACAATTCAATCATTTATCTCAAATACTCATTCATTTAACTTTAATCTCTTTTATAACTCAATTTACCACATACCTCATGAATCACACATTCTTTCTTCTCATTCCACTATACCACACTATACCATTATCTAATTAAACATCATTTTATATCATGTTCCGTCAAATTCACAACCTTTACATCATTTTTCCTCCAAACCACTCTATGGTTCGAATTCCTCAAAAGTTGGTTCTACAAGGTTTTCACTTCCATTTTAACACACACACTAATCATATAATCACATTATCAACCTATACCAATGGTCCACCATTCAATTATTCAATTACATCACTTACCAATTTTCATGAAATCTTCATAAATTTTCCTAAGTTAAAATCCAACTTTTTCACCAAAATTTATCATAGCATTTCTAGCTTTCATGCATCATTCTAAGGCCTTTTCATCTAATAGCATTTTTCCATTTGAGCTCTCTATCATCACACATCTAAAATCAAAGGTTTAAAGCATAAATTCCTAGATCTATGAATCCAACCATAAAAATACCACAAATATACTCACAATGTGTTGTATGATCACCACCAAGGCTTCACTAAACCATTTGAAGATCAAAACTCCAAGAAATCTCCAAAAACTCAAGTGGGTCGAATCTGAGTTTGTCCATTTTCGCCCCAAGGAGGTGGTTTCATGGCTTCTAAGTGTTACCAATGGATCTAGAAGGTTGTTTACAATAGATTTCAACACCAAAATCAAGTGATTTGGTGAAGAATTGAAGAAATGGTGAGGGAGGAGAGATTTGGCCATGTTCTTTGTGAAAGAGAGGGGTTCACGGGTGAGGAAGAAGAAGAGGAGGAGAGAGGGCGTGAGGGTGAGGGGAAAAGTGAGGGAACTTAAGTGGGTTTTGATCCCACGGGTCCCACACGCGATCTAACTTTAGTCCCGATAAAAATTCTGATCATATATTCTTAATCTACATATTTTTCCAGTCCATGTCATATTTTTCTTTCCTCAAAATTCTCATAAAAATTTCACACTTATCGGTACACTCGTACCGCAGTATTTAACACTTAAAAAGTCACTATTCATCACTTTTTCACAAATTTGCCTATTCACTCAATTTTCCGCCCTGATTCCATTTCCAGCATTATTTTTGTCATATTAAATCTCTAACTCCATTTTTCATGCCTCGGTTCACGTTCTTGGCAAATTACCATTTTGCCCTTTTAGCCCATTTTTGCCCTAATTCTCGGATTTTCACTAATCCTCCCCTCTTAAACCCATATTTCATCAAATAATTTCACATTTTATTTTCCGAGGTGTTATATTCACCCCACCTTTTAGGAATTTTGTCCGCAAAATCAACTATGCACATAAGCTAACTCGGGATACAGCCAGAGAATCTCAGTCCCCCGTACCCAAGAAGCTCCATCAGTGCGCGGACACCAGGCTAATTATTTACATTTTTATCTTCTGGCTTTCCAGCCACATTTCACAATAGTCTTGCCTTTCAAAGGCCCAATGGGAGACCTCAAGTCCTTCCCAATCTCAATCTCAACCGGTGACACCACACGTGAACAACCGGAGTGCACCACACAGTTGTGCACTATCTCTGCTTTACCAAGCCAACTGCTTTAATTTCTTTTCAATTTCTTTTCACAAGTCCGGCTACCTCACACATATAGCCCATAATTTCTCTTGGCAGGTTTTCCTACCAAATTAATCTATCAACAACTATCCCCATAGGGTCATACCTCATCCTGTTCAATCTATGCCACACAGGCAACTATTACTTACTGACACATTACAGTCACAATTATCTTTCTTTGCTTTTTGATTTCTACGAACTATTAACTCTCATCATCAATCTTTCCACATTTCGTATTCCACATTAAATACTGCTATAGAATCTCACGGCCCCTCAGTGCAATTCACCGAGTAATCATCTAGTTCACACTTACTATACTTTTATTTTCTTATGGATAAATCCCCATCTTGGCACTTAGCCACAATTCGTATATACACCATTTTCTTTCTCACGTTCTTACCCTATAACATACAATTTCACCTCAACTCTCTACCTTTAACAAGCACCATTTCTGTGCTCAACCATCAATCTAACCTTACAAGTTCACCAATTTCGCCAAAACACAATGGCGAATCTCTTTCTCAAGACCTTTATCTGGTACACAATGGACCACACATTACAATTCGTACCTCACATCAGTCATTTCAAGGCTTTCAACCCTCAATTCATTCATTAACTGTCATACATTATATCATACTTACAAGTTCAACTAATCATCTCCACAACTTAACACATAATTCATCACTGATTTCTCCCATTAAAGGCAACATGCCCAAGATTTCCATTAACAATTTTCTTTAATTACAATTCCGTACTCATGTATCAATTTCACATGTATTTCATTCTACACACCTCACCTTCATTATTATCATTTCATTCGCTACATCTCACCTTCATTATCATTTCATTCAACCAGTATGTATCACTCCAAGGTCACATATCATCTCTCTCTCATATCCGTCCCATCACATAGGGATTTTCAAAACCTATTTATCATGCCACTAGGAACTAAATCCATCCTTATCATTACTTTCATAATTTCATATCCGTTGTTACACAAGTCTCTCGGACCATTCACAGTACTACTAGCACACTCAACCATATATCTTGGTACCAAGTCAATAACAACCTCAACATTGTGTATTTCAACACATTACTCACAATAATTTTTTGCATCTATACTGCTCCATCAGTAACTCTACCACCAGGGTAGGGATATCAACCTTTCATTTTACCAAATACATTTCTATTTAACAACTAGCATCAAACCTTCTTACTTGAATAAATCACAATTAATCTCTTATTAACATCCTTGACCATTCAGGCTACCAACTTAACTTAACATCTCACCATCACAAGCCTTTACATAAAACTTTGACTCAATCCATCATCACTAATCAACTTTCCATTCCCTTCACATAGGGTGACAATCCAATAATTCATTTCATAATTTCCGTAAAACCACAATTCCATACTACCACACTTGGTATACACTCATGCACATCTCCGAGTGCTCAATTTCATAATTCAAACTGCCATCTCATGGCATCTCACACATTTCATCATATTTGGCATATTACTGTTCACTTATATTTTCCAAAATTTCACCTCTTGCGTTCCTCACAAGATACAATCCTCTAATGCAATGGGTAAGAACATCCTTAGGTTTAACCCCTCGAGCTCTTGCTGTCCTAAGGGCCCCAGGTGCAATGCACCACCAATCAGAGAATCTGTCCTTATAATTCACGCAAGAAGAGGTAACATGCCATCGGCTGTACTAACAGTCTCACTAACACAAGGTTCTACCTTACACTACTTGACTTATACCAATTAATAATAATAATCTCCGGGAACATAATCCATACGGAGATAGCCACACAGATAAACACATTCACATCAAATCCGTATATAACGGCAAACAGATTCTTATATAGATACATAGTGGTATACTAGTTCTATCTTACTTTTGCACCATCCACTATAATTTTCCAATATGGTTCTTTTCTCAACATTCTACTCATTTCACTTGACTAGTCATTAGTCTTAGTCCATAGCATAATCATCCCCACATGGTTCCAACATCTTTCTCATTCTTTGACACATAATTCTCAACTCTTAATAGTACCCATATTTGGTACAGTTCTAATCCGTTGTCCATCATGACTCATAGCAACTATGCTCACACTGTAGAAAATCCACTTCATTAACATAACATCACTTTTCTCTCAATATTTCACCATGACACCAAGAGTGCCCTCACTTAACAGTCCATGCATTCAGCGCATCAGGACCACCAGATACATTATCAACTTCGAGCAGTGCTCGCCTGGGACTTCCAAGAGCAACAACTCTTAGGATTCAATCCACAAGGGGAAACCCAGGACAATATTAATTGTCACATTATTAACAACGTGTGTGCCATGGTATAACTTGCACACCGGGACTCCATCATGAATCCCATACCACATTGAGCATCCAATGACACTCCAAAGAGACAATCTCTTCCAACATTTCCCATCATAGGGAATTTCACTTACATTATTACTCTTTTACCAAAAATAATTTTTCTTTTACCACAGAGTTTACTAACTCCAAAACAACACAATTATACATATAGGCACCCCGGCCTTCACAAAACATATGGATATACACATTTATACATATTGGCGTTCAGCCATCACAGGATTATTATCCACCCAAAGTTAAACCACCTCATCCAACTTGCAATGCTCCACATCATTATGGAAGCATCGTAATACCATTAATACACCACACTCCGTTATATTTTCTCACCTCACATTTGTCAAGTCCAATCATCCTTAACTTATGGATTTTCATACTTTCAATCAAATTCATCAAATGCCACACATGGCAATTCTCTCAACTTCTTATATTATACTTTTTATACATATAATATCCTCACTTAGATTAAGCCAACCTTAACTCATCATGGACTAAAGTCCCCCTTTCAACATTGAATTTATCTAACACATCATTTCCATAGTTCTTTTAAGTTACTCACCATCCTCAATCCACATTTTAAAATCTCAATCTATTTCTACATCCAAGCATCTTAAGTCATCCAAGTGTATGCCCTTATCAAGGGTCTTATAACCTTATCATTTTACCCTAAGGTACCCAATATTCCATATAAACACTCATATTAAATTTTCACAATCCATTGGGATTCCCAATTTCCACCATGTCAAAGATATACCACTAATTCCCACATATACTCAAGTGTTCTAACTCCCAAAACATTTAGGGAAGACTTACCAACATCATCACCATAATATCTACTCAATTTCATCATACTTACTCACCATAAAACCACACATTCAACTATAGTAGCATTCTACCCAAAGTGGTTAAAAAAAAATCTTATATCAATTCATTCTCACTAAGTCCTCAATGACAGTATCACCATTTATTCTCACCAAGTCCTCAATTATACCAAATTCACTTACTAACATATCCATTCGTGGGGTAGTCAACACTGCACCCACCACCTTAGCCTAAGGACTGGCATTGGTGCTCCAGGGTTGTCACGAAGGCATCTTATACTGACCACACATTGAACACGAAGAAATGGGTTGATCAGGCCCAAACTAAGGAATCACCTGTGTAGCAGTCAATAAGAGTCTACGTACAACTATACAGCACTCACCTTAATTATACAATCATCAGAGTTCCCTAAAGAAACTGCTCTGATACCATAAAATGTAACAGCCCGTTACGTACCGGTATTGTTAACATTAATTATGATATTAAGCACAGTTACAATCACAGTAGTTGGATTAATTAAATTACGGGCAAAATTTTTCTTTCTTTTATCATATTCCTTTTCATAACCATAATCTTTTCCGTAATCAATTAAAACAACGCTATAATTGTAAATGCAATACGCGGAAGCATTCAGCTTAACAACACCACTAATCTTCGTTTTTATTCAACTCATTTAAACTTATCCCATTCCTTTAATATCTTACCAAGTTCTAGCCCTTTACATAAGCTACGCGGGGTTTCAAACCACGAATCATTTGGAGTTCTACCCAACAAGTTATGCCCCTTTCTTTAAGTCAAGAAAAACCTGAATTTTCAAAAATTGCACTGTGGTAATCGATTACCAGTGGGTGGTAATCGATTACCACCTGTCAAAAATGAGGCAGTAGCCAAATTTTGACCTCCTCTGTTCTGGTAATCGATTACCAACCTTGGGTAATCGATTACCTCACATGGTAATCGATTACCAAGCCTCAGTAATCGATTACCAGTGAAGACAGTAGCCAATTTTCGTCCCCTGTTGCATGGTAATCGATTACCATGCTTGGGTAATCGATTACTATGCAGTAAAAATGACAGATTACAGCATTTTAAGCCCAAGAAAGGTTGTGTAATCCATCCCAAACATCCTAATACTCCACACAACACTTAAACACATCCTAATGTAGGCTCTAGGCCCTTCAAACATGCATTTTCATTCAATTATGCATCATTTACAAAGTCTTTAATATAAAGGTCATTTTACATCCAAATTGGACCATTTTACAACATGTTTGCCAAAGCTTCAATTACAATGAATGTGGCAATGGACAAGTCCCATGCTCACTCAAATATACAATAGGTTCCAAAGTTATACTTATACATCATATTGAAGAATCCTACATGTAGTCATGAACATACAAAGCATGGCATTTTCAACATGCACAAGTTCATGATCTAAGACTAAAGCATACATCATATGCAATGTGTGTCCCAACCAAGTCCTCAACATGCTGTGCCTCCAATATGCACCTCATGCTCCACTCTTCCAGGCTCAACCTAACCTGAAATGATGCCCCACAACACGGGGTGAGATATATACATATATCTCAGTAAACCAAGGGCCCTGGAGGTTTCTCCACCCCATGGCTCACTCAATGTGCAAATATAACATCATACAATATGCAAGCAATGCAATATCACCCACCAACTGGAGACAACCCGAGAACATCCACTCATGGATTCATGTTCAAGGACTCCATCATATAACTCCCGAGACAGTCCTGGCGCCTCTCCCATGGTTGAGAAGACTCCATGGCAATACCCAACCGGAACTCCTCATGAGCCCTATCCGGCGGACGTCCCCCGCTTGGATCATCCTGATGTCGCTCCCAGAGTCAACACCATGGCATTCCAACTGGCATTCTCCCGTAGGATGAACCCAGCGGATGTCCAAACCAACACACGTCAACTGGCCAGTGACCAAACAATTCTCACAAAATCAAGCAATATGCATACAAGCACACAATCACACAATGTCATAACCACATAATCCAACCACAACCATCCACTAGGTGTGGTGGAGCACACAAGGGCTAAACCCCAGTTCCAAAGGTTACCTCAATACCGAGCCCATGCTCCAAACGTAAGCTCCAAGCTTACCCGCTTCCAAAGCGTCCAAGAGAGGCAACCTAGATAATCCACAACATGATTATCAAATCATTTACAATTCAATCATTTATCTCAAATACTCATTCATTTAACTTTAATCTCTTTTATAACTCAATTTACCACATACCTCATGAATCACACATTCTTTCTTCTCATTCCACTATACCACACTATACCATTATCTAATTAAACATCATTTTATATCATGTTCCGTCAAATTCACAACCTTTACATCATTTTTCCTCCAAACCACTCTATGGTTCGAATTCCTCAAAAGTTGGTTCTACAAGGTTTTCACTTCCATTTTAACACACACACTAATCATATAATCACATTATCAACCTATACCAATGGTCCACCATTCAATTATTCAATTACATCACTTACCAATTTTCATGAAATCTTCATAAATTTTCCTAAGTTAAAATCCAACTTTTTCACCAAAATTTATCATAGCATTTCTAGCTTTCATGCATCATTCTAAGGCCTTTTCATCTAATAGCATTTTTCCATTTGAGCTCTCTATCATCACACATCTAAAATCAAAGGTTTAAAGCATAAATTCCTAGATCTATGAATCCAACCATAAAAATACCACAAATATACTCACAATGTGTTGTATGATCACCACCAAGGCTTCACTAAACCATTTGAAGATCAAAACTCCAAGAAATCTCCAAAAACTCAAGTGGGTCGAATCTGAGTTTGTCCATTTTCGCCCCAAGGAGGTGGTTTCATGGCTTCTAAGTGTTACCAATGGATCTAGAAGGTTGTTTACAATAGATTTCAACACCAAAATCAAGTGATTTGGTGAAGAATTGAAGAAATGGTGAGGGAGGAGAGATTTGGCCATGTTCTTTGTGAAAGAGAGGGGTTCACGGGTGAGGAAGAAGAAGAGGAGGAGAGAGGGCGTGAGGGTGAGGGGAAAAGTGAGGGAACTTAAGTGGGTTTTGATCCCACGGGTCCCACACGCGATCTAACTTTAGTCCCGATAAAAATTCTGATCATATATTCTTAATCTACATATTTTTCCAGTCCATGTCATATTTTTCTTTCCTCAAAATTCTCATAAAAATTTCACACTTATCGGTACACTCGTACCGCAGTATTTAACACTTAAAAAGTCACTATTCATCACTTTTTCACAAATTTGCCTATTCACTCAATTTTCCGCCCTGATTCCATTTCCAGCATTATTTTTGTCATATTAAATCTCTAACTCCATTTTTCATGCCTCGGTTCACGTTCTTGGCAAATTACCATTTTGCCCTTTTAGCCCATTTTGGCCCTAATTCTCGGATTTTCACTAATCCTTCTCTTAAACCCATATTTCATCAAATAATTTCACATTTTATTTTCCGAGGTGTTATATTTGATTACGGAAAATCATATGTAAATTAATAGTAAGATGGTTTCCAAAACAACCCGTATCAGCACTACAACTATTTTTAATACATTCAATGAATACATAGAAAATTTCAAAACATCTTTTAATTATTTTAACTTTTCCAACCCATTTCACGTTGAAAGTTTAAATTTTGAATCCAGAATCGAGAAGCCCATTAATACATCTGTCTGCCACCTATAAAAAATAATTGTACAGACTATTTACTTTTGTTTCAAAAAAATTATTTACCGTAAAAAAATATTTCCCAAAGAAGTAAGTTTTCAAGACATCCTCTAGTGTGAACAAAAAGCTGAGATTTAAGGAGAATGCGACACCTCAGCTAACTTTCCAAAATTTGGTTCTACTTTCTATATAGTAAGATGGTTAAGTTTCCAAAACAACCCGTATCAGCACTACAACTATTTTTAATACATTCAATGAATACATAGAAAATTTCAAAACATCTTTTAATTATTTTAACTTTTCCAACCCATTTCACGTTGAAAGTTTAAATTTTGAATCCAGAATCGAGAAGCCCATTAATACATCTGTCTGCCACCTATAAAAAATAATTGTACAGACTATTTACTTTTGTTTCAAAAAAAATTATTTACCGTAAAAAAATATTTCCCAAAGAAGTAAGTTTTCAAGACATCCTCTAGTGTGAACAAAAAGCTGAGATTTAAGGAGAATGCGACACCTCAGCTAACTTTCCAAAATTTGGTTCTACTTTCATAGTAAGATGGTTAAGTTTCCAAAACAACCCGTATCAGCACTACAACTATTTTTAATACATTCAATGAATACATAGAAAATTTCAAAACATCTTTTAATTATTTTAACTTTTCCAACCCATTTCACGTTGAAAGTTTAAATTTTGAATCCAGAATCGAGAAGCCCATTAATACATCTGTCTGCCACCTATAAAAAATAATTGTACAGACTATTTACTTTTGTTTCAAAAAAAATTATTTACCGTAAAAAAATATTTCCCAAAGAAGTAAGTTTTCAAGACATCCTCTAGTGTGAACAAAAAGCTGAGATTTAAGGAGAATGCGACACCTCAGCTAACTTTCCAAAATTTGGTTCTACTTTCTATATAGTAAGATGGTTAAGTTTCCAAAACAACCCGTATCAGCACTACAACTATTTTTAATACATTCAATGAATACATAGAAAATTTCAAAACATCTTTTAATTATTTTAACTTTTCCAACCCATTTCACGTTGAAAGTTTAAATTTTGAATCCAGAATCGAGAAGCCCATTAATACATCTGTCTGCCACCTATAAAAAATAATTGTACAGACTATTTACTTTTGTTTCAAAAAAAATTATTTACCGTAAAAAAATATTTCCCAAAGAAGTAAGTTTTCAAGACATCCTCTAGTGTGAACAAAAAGCTGAGATTTAAGGAGAATGCGACACCTCAGCTAACTTTCCAAAATTTGGTTCTACTTTCTATATAGTAAGATGGTTAAGTTTCCAAAACAACCCGTATCAGCACTACAACTATTTTTAATACATTCAATGAATACATAGAAAATTTCAAAACATCTTTTAATTATTTTAACTTTTCCAACCCATTTCACGTTGAAAGTTTAAATTTTGAATCCAGAATCGAGAAGCCCATTAATACATCTGTCTGCCACCTATAAAAAATAATTGTACAGACTATTTACTTTTGTTTCAAAAAAAATTATTTACCGTAAAAAAATATTTCCCAAAGAAGTAAGTTTTCAAGACATCCTCTAGTGTGAACAAAAAGCTGAGATTTAAGGAGAATGCGACACCTCAGCTAACTTTCCAAAATTTGGTTCTACTTTCTATATAGTAAGATGGTTAAGTTTCCAAAACAACCCGTATCAGCACTACAACTATTTTTAATACATTCAATGAATACATAGAAAATTTCAAAACATCTTTTAATTATTTTAACTTTTCCAACCCATTTCACGTTGAAAGTTTAAATTTTGAATCCAGAATCGAGAAGCCCATTAATACATCTGTCTGCCACCTATAAAAAATAATTGTACAGACTATTTACTTTTGTTTCAAAAAAAATTATTTACCGTAAAAAAATATTTCCCAAAGAAGTAAGTTTTCAAGACATCCTCTAGTGTGAACAAAAAGCTGAGATTTAAGGAGAATGCGACACCTCAGCTAACTTTCCAAAATTTGGTTCTACTTTCTATATAGTAAGATGGTTAAGTTTCCAAAACAACCCGAATCAGCACTACAACTATTTTTAATACATTCAATGAATACATAGAAAATTTCAAAACATCTTTTAATTATTTTAACTTTTCCAACCCATTTCACGTTGAAAGTTTAAATTTTGAATCCAGAATCGAGAAGCCCATTAATACATCTGTCTGCCACCTATAAAAAATAATTGTACAGACTATTTACTTTTGTTTCAAAAAAAATTATTTACCGTAAAAAAATATTTCCCAAAGAAGTAAGTTTTCAAGACATCCTCTAGTGTGAACAAAAAGCTGAGATTTAAGGAGAATGCGACACCTCAGCTAACTTTCCAAAATTTGGTTCTACTTTCTATATAGTAAGATTTCCAAAATTTGGTTCTACTTTCTATATAGTAAGATGGTTAAGTTTCCAAAACAACCCGTATCAGCACTACAACTATTTTTAATACATTCAATGAATACATAGAAAATTTCAAAACATCTTTTAATTATTTTAACTTTTCCAACCCATTTCACGTTGAAAGTTTAAATTTTGAATCCAGAATCGAGAAGCCCATTAATACATCTGTCTGCCACCTATAAAA
This sequence comes from Gastrolobium villosum, assembly GCA_032173675.1. Classification (NCBI taxonomy): domain Eukaryota; kingdom Viridiplantae; phylum Streptophyta; class Magnoliopsida; order Fabales; family Fabaceae; genus Gastrolobium; species Gastrolobium villosum. Next base: position 26,590 of record JAVKPL010006867.1, read on the forward strand.
AATAATTGTACAGACTATTTACTTTTGTTTCAAAAAAAATTATTTACCGTAAAAAAATATTTCCCAAAGAAGTAAGTTTTCAAGACATCCTCTAGTGTGAACAAAAAGCTGAGATTTAAGGAGAATGCGACACCTCAGCTAACTTTCCAAAATTTGGTTCTACTTTCTATATAGTAAGATGGTTAAGTTTCCAAAACAACCCGTATCAGCACTACAACTATTTTTAATACATTCAATGAATACATAGAAAATTTCAAAACATCTTTTAATTATTTTAACTTTTCCAACCCATTTCACGTTGAAAGTTTAAATTTTGAATCCAGAATCGAGAAGCCCATTAATACATCTGTCTGCCACCTATAAAAAATAATTGTACAGACTATTTACTTTTGTTTCAAAAAAAATTATTTACCGTAAAAAAATATTTCCCAAAGAAGTAAGTTTTCAAGACATCCTCTAGTGTGAACAAAAAGCTGAGATTTAAGGAGAATGCGACACCTCAGCTAACTTTCCAAAATTTGGTTCTACTTTCTATATAGTAAGATGGTTAAGTTTCCAAAACAACCCGTATCAGCACTACAACTATTTTTAATACATTCAATGAATACATAGAAAATTTCAAAACATCTTTTAATTATTTTAACTTTTCCAACCCATTTCACGTTGAAAGTTTAAATTTTGAATCCAGAATCGAGAAGCCCATTAATACATCTGTCTGCCACCTATAAAAAATAATTGTACAGACTATTTACTTTTGTTTCAAAAAAAATTATTTACCGTAAAAAAATATTTCCCAAAGAAGTAAGTTTTCAAGACATCCTCTAGTGTGAACAAAAAGCTGAGATTTAAGGAGAATGCGACACCTCAGCTAACTTTCCAAAATTTGGTTCTACTTTCTATATAGTAAGATGGTTAATTTTCCAAAACAACCCGTATCAGCACTACAACTATTTTTAATACATTCAATGAATACATAGAAAATTTCAAAACATCTTTTAATTATTTTAACTTTTCCAACCCATTTCACGTTGAAAGTTTAAATTTTGAATCCAGAATCGAGAAGCCCATTAATACATCTGTCTGCCACCTATAAAAAATAATTGTACAGACTATTTACTTTTGTTTCAAAAAAAATTATTTACCTTAAAAAAATATTCTAGTGTGAACAGAAAGCTGAGATTTAAGGAGAATGCGACACC